>JADFUC010001310.1:0-36087 GCA_019722365.1 Lithospermum erythrorhizon | reverse complement strand
TGATTCCGCACTAAGTACAAAACCAATTGAATAAGACAATAAAGATTCTCCGGCTCTGATGAGTAAGTGAGAATATTTGAGTCACGAGTTTAATACTCATCTTGGGGAGAGCGCGTGCATTGCTTCACAACTCACTCAAATAGAACGCCACAAAGATAAATGGCATGTCTAAAGGAGCAAACGAACCCTTTCTTGATATGGTTCGGTCTATGATGATCCTATCTCGATCACCGGCTAATTTTAGGATATGCACTTCTAAGCACGCATAAATACCTTAAACAGATGTCCAACAAAGTCAAGAGAAACTCCCATGAACTGTGGTTGAAGATTGCTGTTGTTTTCTTAGATTTGGGGTCAGTAGTTTATGTTAAGAGATTAACAAAGGATAAAATTGCTCCAAATCATAAATGCTATTTCATAGGATATCCAAAGAAAAACAGTTGTTATCATTTCTACCTAAAAGACGAGAATGTAATCTTCATCACAAGACAGAGTGTTCCTTGAAAAGGAATATCTGTTCAGAAGGACTAGAAGTAATGGTGTTCATCTTGATGAAGCTCAAGTTGATGAAGTCAATGTTGATGCATCTAATGCAGAAGCATCTGACGCACCACAAGAATTGGCACCTTCTTTCATAGAAGATCTTAGCTTCGATCCACAAGAAGCCATGGGAAGAACAACCTCTGCATCCAATGTGATCGCCACGAGCCAGAGCTACCGGTATGGTAGTTTCATCATTGAAAAGTGACAAGCCCACTTCTTACAAAGAAGCGATAAATAGTAAGGATGCCGACAAATGGTAAATAACCATGCACCTATAGACTTATGTACCGTAAACAAGGTTCGGGTCCTTTGCTGGATTTACTAAACGGGATTCGCCCTATCAATGGAAATGGGTATTTAAGAAGAAACATGATAAAGAAGGAAACGGCCGATAAGCTAAAGATAACAGGAAAGTAAAAGTTTCAAACAAGTTCATCATGTGGGACTATGACGAAACTTAGTCGCCGTATTACGCTTAAGTCCATCCGGATAATCTTAGACATTGCTGCATTTCATGACTATGAAATATGAAAAATGGATGTAAAGACCGGCTTTTCCCCGAATGGGAAATTTAGAGGAGGATGTATATGGTACAACCTCCAAGCTTTACATGTCCTAAAGGACCTAAGAAGGTATGTTAAAAAGTCCATTCGTGGTCTTAACCGGCATCTGCATTGAATCTACGCTTTTGATTTAATCAATCAAAGAGTTTGGTTTCATCAAGAACGAAGAAGAATCTTGTGTATACAAGAAGGTAAGTGGAGTTATATATCATTTATAGTCTTGTATGTCGATGACATACTTATCATTGGAAACAACGTAGAGTTGCTGCAATCCCGCCAAGTGATCGTCAGGTAAATGTTTTCAAATGAATAATTTAAAGCGGGCGACAATATATACTGGGAATAAAGCATCCATCGAGATCGGGCCGTATAGCTAATTGACTTTGTCGATACCTATGTGAATAAGGTACTACAAAGGTTCAACATGGTAATTTCAATATGGGTAATCTCCTACGAGATACGGAGTTCAACTCACTGCAGCACGTTGTCCCACTACTAGCGCCGAGATGAAAAATGAAGGATGTACATTATGCTTCGCCATGTGGATCCATCATGTATGCCATGTTATACACCGCACTGATGTGTCTTATGCAATCGAGTATAACCAGATACCAAGCTAATCCGTGAAAGCCATCAATTGGCACAAGAGCATTCAAGCATCTGGGCAGTTAACTAAGACGCCGTATATGGTGGGAGATGAGTTAGTAGTCACCTGGTACACCGATGCCGTATTTCAAATCGATGTAGACAACTATCGCTCTAGTCTCGGGTATGTATTTTGTCTCAACGGTGGAGCAAGATCTTGGAGGAGTTCCCAAGCAGTAGTACTGGCTGACTACCACGTATCCGAGTATATCATGTTGTTCAAGCTCGCTAAAGAAGCATGTTGGATTAAGAAATTTGTGGATCGAAGGCCAAGTAGTACCTAGCATCGAGGACAATGGAGTGCTTTTGTGACAATAGTGGGGCGATAGCTCAATCTAAAGAATCCTTTAGCACATCACAAATCCAAGGATCTATTCTAAAAGTATCACCTAGTTAGAGATATTTAATAGAGGTGATATCAAAGGCTGTCAATTCCCTTTACCAAACCACCAAGTCGCAAAACATGATGAGCAAGAAGTTTAACATAGGTCTTGTATTTACGTCGCAATGCTGCTAGGTTGCCGAGTCAAGATGTATCTATTATGTTACGTGAACAAATATTTGAATATCAAGGTTTCTTATATTCTAGTATGTGTGTTTACTTCGCCTATATGTTTTAAACATACATTATTGTATCCCGATGAGTGAAAAGTTAAATCCCTAGGTTAGTCTATGTTTTTCTGTAGACAACATGCACTGGCTGATTATACCCTTCAAGCCTAGAAATATGATACCTAAAGTGCCTCGTCAAAATGTCGATAGTTAGGGCAACAAGCATCATATGACTAACATGGTGTTTTGATTAGTGATCAAGATTGATTACGTTAGCCTGCAGGACTAGATCAATACCATGGGCCGGCCGTCCTACGACCGGGGAGCCGTACGACCGAAACGACCATGGAAGATACGTGATATTCAGGTCTTATGATATTTGCTTACAATTTTAGGTTCGACAATTATTAGACCTACAATATATAACTATCTCGTGTTATATAAGCTCAGATTTCTGGACTATGACCAAACGCTTTTGCCTTAAGCGATTATAACCTACATGTCAAGGTCACACAAACAGTATAACCATAGATGTCGATATATATTAGGAGGGATTTATCCGTCCTTGATATACAAGAAAGATCTCGGGCCTCTCACGCAGTTGGTACTAATTGGTTTATGGGATGCCATAAATGCTTATTCAGTTCATACTCGAGTAAAGAAATTTGTGGGTGTTTCATGACACACTTCTTATGGTTACCTCTACGACTAGACGCATACGAAGAATTGCGAAGGTACTGTCCAAGTGTTGGGAGTGTTGGAAATCAATGAGAATTGATTCCTTTTATTATGCCCGCTATGCATAATTGTGTATCAATTCATTTACTACTTGGTTAAACGAGATTACCGTAACTTTCAAGTAGTTCACCTTAGGAATCAGATATTACCAGCGCTGGGTTCTCATGATAATTCTGGGTGGGTTATGAGCGACATCTTTTATTATTATTCGCTATAATAATAGTAATTGGTCAATTATTATTATTATACGACTTACTATTATCCGAGAGCCTAGAAGGTCACACATACATCGATATTCTCAATGATATTTCATGAATGAAATTAAACGAGACTTCAGAGTCAGGAAATGTATCTCTCAATATTTATATATTTGTCAAATATATGTTTGATGAACATCAATTGGTTAAACTTGCAAGTTTAATCAATTAAGCAATTGAAATTGATGAATAACTTCGATAAGTCATTCGGAGCAAGGACTCAAGTAGTATTTTAATAGACTCTCAAGGGTTAATTAAAATAGAACAACTCACTAAGAACTCATTATCTAATTGTAAGCTCATAACGGCTCCAATTAAGTTAACGAGTTAAACTGATTTCTTAACGAGTTGCTTAATGGTTAGAATTAGGTTTTTGGTATTTAAAGAAAGAGACAAGGTTTTTCTACCTCATGAAACCTTTGTCTCCATTTCTTCCATCGCCCTCCCTAAGAATCGGAAGAGTTTTTCTCTTCCAATTTTATTCATCTTCAAACTCTAGCAAGTTCAAGTACTGTCTGCTTCCCTCTTGGTGTGTGCAATCTGTAGTACATCATTTCTTGTTGAACAAATTTTGAGAGGACATTGAAGCGGGGATTTCACGTGGGGTTGCTTATGGATTGGGTTATTCACTGCTGCAATGTAAGAATTCTGTATTCATACATTTATATTTTGTGTTTAGCTAATATACATCTTTTGAGGATTCGGGATATATAAATCGGGTTTTTTATTACTTAATTAATTCATACTAGATTCTAACACTTGACACTTGGATTGAAACCCTCATCATCTATTGACTTTTTCTCAGGAACACCTACCTTCTTAGTGCCATTATCCTTACCAGAACTACTCACACCTACATCAATGTCTCCTCTACTTACGGGAATATCAACATTATCACCACCCTCTGCAGATTTAAGTAAAATATTGGTACACCCTACTTTTTCTAGAGAATCAGAACTAGGGTTTTGACTCTTACCAGTGTCATCCATAATTGGAGTTACCAACATCTGATCTCGTGCCCTTACACCGCTCTGCTCTGGCTGAATTTCATCTTCTTGACCTGGATTAGGTTCGCTAGGCCATCGCCTTCTTCCATGTAAGCGTGCTGGTAACGAGATTTTGCAAGAATCTCTTCGTGTCCGGGTCTCTCGAGCGGAAATCTGGACAGAGTAATGTGTTCTCCTTTTCATTTTCGAAACGAGTCGAGGCTTGGCGCCTCGATAAGCTTCGCTCTTTTCTTCCTTATACCGTATGCCACGACGTGTTTTCACCCATTCTCGGAGAGTAGGTTTATTTCAAAATCGTAAGAAATTGGATGAGAATTCTAGAATAATTAAGCATGTAGAGCGGTTGTTTTAATGTGAAGTGGTTTCCAGTGTTTAACTTCCAATGGAATTTGCATTATGGGGTTGGAGGATATACGGAAGGCGAGAGAAAACTCGCTTCACACATTCAACAATAAAGCTGCATGTAATTAACTCCTTGATAACCGGGCCAATCTTGTGAAAATATTCGCTGGAGCCATCAACCATCCAATTGTTATAACACTTGGCTCCCTGAAGAGTGTTATAACAGTGTGATAATTGATATTTATCCATCACACATAACCCTAAGGCAGTCCTTAGGTACTCGAATTGATTCACATCCAACCCTTTGGTGAAGATATTTGCCACTTGTTTTTCAATACTCACATGCTCCAATTTAATAACTTTATCTTCAACCAATTCTCTAATAAAATGATGTCTTATGTAAATGTGCTTGGTTCTCGCTTATGTTGCAATTAGATTCTTAGTGTAATAACTCAGCCTGCATCAATATTACTGCATTATTATAATTAGTTGCTCGGTGGATTATTTCGAGGAGAAATCAAAAATTTCTCAAGTTGAATAGTCGGTACCACAACGACTGCCGGACGGTAGTACATTTCGGTATTTAAATTTTAAAGTTAGACCGGATGGAAATTATATTAGTTGTTTTGGTAATATAATTTGAGTATAGGAATGTTGATGTTTGAAAGTTAGTCGCTTTAGATAAGTTAAACGAGAACTATCGATTGAATTAAACGACGGTTTCACCATAAAGCTAATGGCCAACCCATTAGCCCATAAAGCCAACAAGGCGTCTAAAAGAGAAGGACCAGCCTTTCCTTCCTCTTGTCGATTTGATGGAGTTTCCCTTGATTTTCTTTTCTCCGATTTCTAAAATGTTGTCGAGAGTATAAATATGTTATTGGACCTTATTTTGATTGTTTCTGAGGTGAAATTATGAATTATAAGTTGTTGAGGAACGATGTTGAAATTAGTTTTATAAGATTTTAAGTAGTAAACGGCTTTGGGATTCGAGCTTGTTAAAATGGATTTGACTAGTTGAAAAGTTGATATCAAGTTGATTGAAATTGGTTAAAATGTTAGTATTTTCGTTAAGGTATCGAATCGATTACGGGATTTACTCGATAGTTGAAATTGTCATTTTAATGGTCATTGAAACATAAGTAGCAATCTATACTTAAGTTGTTAATTTGTAACTAAAATGTTGAAAAGTCAGAATTTAATTAAGATAAGTGGTTAAAATTGTCATGAAAGTAAGAATTATATTTTCGGTGTTTCTGACAGACGCTGAATGTGGGAAAGGCAACTGACCATTATTTGGACGCTTATTGCTAACCAAGGTGAGTACTTATCTCACGGGTGTTACCTTATGTACTTACTTTAAATTGTGTAAACATGTCATCAAGGGTAATGACATGCGGTGAATGGTATACATGTCTCAGCGGTACGATTATGTGAGAATGGTATACATGTAATGATTGTACGCTTCGTGTGACCCATGATATGATTATGTGATTATATTATGCGGCTGAAGATTGCTTGAGGTAAGTAATACTTGAACTCCCAACCTTATGTTTTTACTTCGTGGCCTGTCAAATCGTTGTATTCCCTGCGGCCTTTTCGCACTTATGTATTTCGTATTCTTGGCCGGGCGATTGTGATTGATTTACTTATCATGGATGTTTAGTTGTGTGCTTTAATATTGGTTTGGGAGTAGAGTAGTTGGTTGAGTTATGCGTGACTCGAGGCCTCGAAAGACAGGATACGACCCTATACTGGGATGATTGTGTTGTGCGATTTTCCTTCCTCGATATACATGTGACGCTATTGTCTTAATACTGTATAAGGCGGTGTGCCTTATACTTAGTGTATAAGTGCCTTATACTTAGTGTATAAGCGGTTTGCCTATACTAAGTGTATAAGCTGCTGTTTACCTTATACTTAAATATTAAGCGCGTCTTATAATTAGCCAGCAGCGGCTCGGCCTTTATACTTAGCGTAGAGTATATGGTTTGCCTTATACTTTGTGTATAAGTAGCTTTTGGCCTTATACTGCATAAGTGCTGTGTGATTATCGACATCCATTCCTCAAGCAGTAGATGGATCGAGCATACGCTGCATGTAGACGGTGTAGTCAAAGGAGACGCGCAGATACTTGGCTCATGACCAGAGTTATAGTCGTTTGTCAGTCTCTGTGATTTTATTCTGGGTGATGTTGTGCCTTATTGGGACTTTGTATTAATTCTTGGCATGTTGTTTAAATTTGCTACGTTGTTGTATAACTGTTTTTATGACTTGTTTATTGGTTATGGATATCGCCGATTATATTAGATGTTGTCTCGATGAAATTATGTCGAAGTTAGGTTTGGTTGTTTATTGATAATATTATCGATTTTTTCAAGTGATCCTAGGTCGGGTATTAATCGTTATACATCCTTAAGGTTAAAAGTTGAGTTGGTTAATGGTTGAGATAATCATTGAATGAACACTAGGTACATAAATTATAAACCTATCGCTCACGCACTCCATAATATGTCAATTTATATTTTATATATAGTGGAAAGCTGATTCAAAAACGGTTAGTATAAGTTATGATCTAATCACGACGTTGATAAATTACTGAGGTGAATAAGTTCCAGAGACTAAATGAAGAATTTGGTGATAATTCCGCATTCGTTATCTTGATTTAAGATATAATGTTGCTCACCAGTATTAAGATAATGAAACGATTTCGAGGTTCTTATGATAAATATTTAGATGTCATAGGAGTGTGTACGACTTAACCGAGAGTAGCACTTTTAAGGTGAACTAAAGACAAGTGGTTGAGTTGTGTGTTTGAGTTAAGTGAGACGTGAGATATATGTTTGAGTTGTCGCATGTTTGAGTTGTATATTGTCGGAATACCACATACTCTATGAAGATAACAAATGTAGATATCTCCTGTGATTATGCAGCATCGGGAGTAAGTTGTCGACGCAGCGGATTTGTCGGTGTTAATCGGAAAGCCATTAAGGAAAGATTTATCTGTCGTGCTGAGTATATATAAACATAACTATCGAAAGTGATAATTGTTAACAAAAGTTATCTCAATTATCCTTGATTAGAACGGTAGGTTAACTTTTGTGATATTTTTGTTTTCACTTCAACTTTAGCCGACTTTATTTCCTATGGGCGGCTGCTTATGCCTAGGTTGTCAAGGGATGACCGAGATGCATCGTCGAGTAGTCGCTGCATTCAAGGAGGTGTGTGGCGATGGTGGCTCAAGACCTCAAATACTATACTTTTTATATTCTTTGGAGTTTTTGTTGTACGTAATACTCATCGTTATTCCGAGTTGCAAAACTAGTTGTTTGATGTTATATTTATATTATTAATTTTCAAATTGTTGTAGTGTCGTTAGTTCACCCGACGGACGAAGTTGTATTATTTTATTATCAATGCTAAATGAAATCATTGTTTTTGTTATCATCGCTGTGACTTTGATTATTCGTATTGATAACTCGGCCCCAACTCGTGGGGGCCCACTGGGGCGGTCGTTACACTTGGGAGAGATACTGATGGCACTCATGTTGTCACAGTAGAGTGTCATAACACCTGGTTTGACACCGTATTCTTCTAGCAGTTGTTTCATTCAGAGTAACTGTGTGCAACTAGTTCTAGCGTACCTATATATTTGGCTTCTCAAAGAATGGTAGAGATATGCACTCCTACTTTTGCTTAACCAAGAAACAAGATTATTCCCCAAAAAGAAGCAATCTCCAGATGTGCTCTTCATATCCTCAGTATTTCATATCTAGTCAGCATCACAATATCCAACAAGAGAGTCAGTTAGTGTCAAAGGCATGGCAGAAACCATGATTATAGAAAATTCCTGATGTACTTTAAGATCCTTTTAACAAGATTTAGGTGACTCTCTTTAGGATCAGCTTGGTATCTAGCACATATACCAACACAATGAGCTATGTCAAGTCTGCTTGCAGTTAAGTAGAGTAAGCTCTCAATCATGCTCCTATACATGTTGATATCCATTACTTTTCCATCTTCATCCTTGGTGACCTTTACATGTGTTGCAAATGGGGTTCTCTTGGACTTGGAAGTCTCCAATCCAAACTTCTTTACTATGTTTTTGGCATATTTGGCTTGTGAAATGAATATGCCATCTTCCATCTGATTTATCTGGAACCCCAAGAAGTATTTAAGCTCATCTACCATACTAATCTCAAACTCACCCATCTGCTAATAAACCTGCTTTTACCACTGCTTGACACACTCCTCCAAATACTATATCATCAACATAGATCTGAGCCACCATTAGCTGATCCCTTTCTTTCTTGATGAACAATGTGTTGTCCACACCTCCTCTGGTCTACCTATTCTTCAGAAGAAAGATTGTCAACCTTTCGTACTAGGCTCTTGGAGCTTGTTTCAACCCATACAAAGCCTTTTGAGTCTCAGACATACAATCCGTCGACCAAAGATCAATGAATCCCTTGGACTGTTCTACATACACTTCTTCTTGAACAATGCCATTCAAGAAGGCACTCTTGATCCATCCGATACGCGCTTTGAATCAGAATAAGCATTTAGAGCCGTAAGCATTCCGATGGCTTCAAGTTCAGAACAAAAGTAAAATTTTCTCAAAATCAACTCCTTTAACTGAAGTATACCCTTGTGCTACAAATTTTGCCTTATTTCTAGTAACATTCCCAACCTCATCAGATTTATTCTTCAATATCCACTTTGTTCCAATCACATTGTAATTGTCTAGGCACAAACTCCCACATATTATTTTTATCGAAATGCACTAATTATTCATGCATAGCATTGATTCAATGTTCATCAAGCAAGGTATCCTTCACATCTTTTGGTTCTTCCTTAGATATGAAACATGTTTCTCCAAGTAGACCATTCATCCTTCTGTAGTTAACTCTGTCCTTTTTCCTTATAGTCATGCCTTCCTCCAATCGGGACCAACGATATCAGTTTCAAGATGATGATTCTTCTTAATAGGGGTCATGGTGTTCAATCCCCACTATCATTGACTGATGGATTGACAGTTGGTTCAGTATTTGTCTGATTAGCTTGGTTGTCGGGCCACGCTGAGGGACGCCGTGTCGATCTTCATTATCCGCAGTGTCTTCATACATTGACATCGATTAAGGAAAATTATATGAATAACTTGAATAAAATCCAAATAAACATATAAACATGAAAAACTTTAAAATATATAAATCAACTAAAATTATATATTATAATATATAATTAAATATAAGAACACTTACAATTTATAGCGGAAAAGACACCAACAAATATTTCACGAAGCCTCATTTGAATTTCAATCTACTAGCATCACAAAAAATGACAATGCCTCTAGTTGGTTGTACACCAGGAGAGGTTGAATCTAGCACTTGGGTTTGCTAGAACACGTGGGCAATTAGATGGAATAATCAAAGGAAACTATCAAGTTTGCACTTGATGTTTTCGGCCTCCTCAAGGGAGAGGGGAAGGCCAAAAATATTCTTTTGGAGGCTAGGGTTTTTGCTAGTTGTCATATATCAAAAAACATAATAAGTCTCATATATATAGAGTCTTATTATTTGATCTAATAGTCCAACCAAATAGTTAATGAGCCGACTCGTTTAATTTAATTAAACCGTTAATTAAATTAAACACTAACAAGTTATTAATAAGTAACTAACAAGTTACTAACGAGCTCAACTGACTATTAAATTAATTAAATTGACTAATTAATTAATTCGGGTTAATCCAATTTATATTTTACATTATCAATGTAAAATTTCCGATTGAGAATATTCGTTGATTACAATCAACCCTCAATTTAGCAAGTACTATTTTATTTCATACATGAAATATAACTCAACGTCATCAGACAGGACCTTCTAGGCTCGATAATAGGCACCCATATAATAATATAATAGACTACTAATATTATTATAACGGTTATGCATGGACCAGTAACCGCATAATCTCCGGTATTGTCCCAGAACCCCATCAGTAATTTCAATTACTATGGTCAATTGGGCTTATGTAATCACATTCACTAAACTAGTAAATGAATTGTTACAACAATTGTCGCAATGGGCATAATAAATGAAACCAATAACTATTGATTTCCAACACTCCCACTTGCCCTTGGACGATTACTTTACAATTCTTTGTCTCGTGATCTCTACCACAAGTTAATCATAAAGCAAGCTGGCCATCAAACACCCTTGTCTTTCGTTATTTCGAACTATGAACCATACTGATAAACCGACAACGTCGGGTGCGCATAATCAGCCATGATTCTCTGAGAGGCTTGAGATCTACCTTGTATATCAAGGATGGACAAATCCTCTATAATATATCAACATCTACTGTTATACTTACTGTGTCACCTAACATATGCCGTTATGATCCCCCGCTGAGGCGTACGCTTGACATGTCAAAGCACAACTCATATAACATAGATAGTTATATACGCAAAGTCTAAGAATCGGGCAAACTCAATAGTTCTAAGCAAAAATTCATAGGACACCTGATACATATCTTCTATGATTTTAGCGATCAAACCAGCCTCGCTATACAAACCAACGTACCCCATAAGATTTATTAGATTTACAAGCTCTCATGATCCAAGAAAATTGATCATCAATCAATCACTATGTTGGTCATCAAATGTTAGTTGCCCCAAAACCATCAGCATCAGACTAGGGAAAATGGCTATCTTACGTTTCTAGACCTGAAGAGGTTCTCTTATCAACGCTCACAGGTTGCCTCTCTGGAAACTACAGACTTGCCTTGGGATTTATTATTTCAACCAACTGTGAAATAATAAATGACTATTTGAATGATTTACGCATCCATATAATGTAGTTAATAATTAGATTGTAAAACAAGAATTACCTTATTCAATCAATTGCTTAACTTATTCTATAAAGTAAATGAACTAGCTCCTACCGAACTCAGATCGCTCGATCTCGTAAAAATCAAACCTTGATTTAATCACGTAATAGTAGTCAACTCCGAGATGTTTCGTCAAATCCACACGTGATCCTTAAGCGCATAAATCTCTCTTTTAGGTCCTTTTTTAGGACACGCAAAGCCGAACACAATGATAAATCACGCCCCAACTGCAGTGTTTACTTATAATTAGTCTTTACATCCATCCGCCGGGTCTCTCAATCATGGAATCTGGGATGACTAAGACTATCCCCGGGAGAGAAGCCATATACAACAGACAAAATGGGTTTTAAGCCTTTTTCCACAAGTTTTGCCTTGAAACTGTGGACATTACCATCTGGGTCCAGTTTCTTCTCAAATATCCACTTACACTCAGTGGTCGAACCCCACTAGTTAAGTGTAACAAGGATAAAACCCCGTTTTGGTATATATAAAGACTATTTCAGATTTTATGGCAGTTAGCCATTTCTCGGGTTATCATTGCTGTGTTTACATAACACAATTAAAGCTACAGCAAACACATCTATCTTATTAAATGCATATTCTTTAATAACATTACCAATAATACAAATTGACTAATAATGTTGTAATACCGAGTTCAAGCTTCTTTAGTTTACTCTCCGAGTATACTAGACAGCCCCACTCATGATCACTTGGCTAACAGTGTTCCACGAGGGACAATTGTCAATGACACTATTCTCACATTCCGCCAGCGAAGACCAAATAACCTATCCATTCCCCTAACTATAGTTACCTCTATTCTCTTAAAGTTGCTACAAAGAGTATTCCGAATCTGCGTGAATATCTTTAGTAAAATCTCACAATTCCTATTATGAGAATTGTACTATGTCATGGTCGTGATGTACAACACATGATCCTGACATGGCATATGGTAATATCATATTACCATGTAATATATTCCAACCACTTTTAATCACGTGAGGTCCTTACTTGTGGGAACGGACCTGAAATAGAGAGTTGCCTTGTCAATAAGAGAATCTTTCTATCATAGAATTTAATCTATCATAGATTTTATTCACCTCAAGCTTCATGACGCATTATAGTTTAACAAGCAAATGTCATATAAGCTTATATTTCGTGACTAATATAGCATATGTCACATATATATAATTGGGCTTACAAATGTAAAAAGAATCAATTCGGTACCATACCTTTCAAGGCTAGCTTATTCATTTAGTACCAATGTGTAAAACAATATGTATAGTTGTGCTCCCAATTAACCTTTTGGGCGAACCCAAGGTTCATCTTCACTTTTGACCCCTTTCAATTTCAATCAAAATATCAAGATGAAGATTTTAACTCCATTATACTGTATCTCAAGTTTGCAACTTGGATACTGATAGTATAATCGTTTTTACTTCTTATTCTTGTTTGAAAGGTGAACTTCCAATAACAATGTCAAGTATCCATCATCACTGATCATTATTTAGAAATATTCTTTGGATCACTCACTTAAACACACATGTTACAACACGTGGGTGATCAATAAGGAAAAGTTTGAAATAGACATGTTCATAGACAACCAATGAATACAATCAATATGGTCAAAACCAAATGTTTGATTCATTTATGACTGTATGTTCATTTAATAAAAACATGTTTCTTACTTCCTACGAATCCATCTGTGGTTGCAACAGAGGACTTATATACTCGACTCGTGTATTCCAATTCTATTTCACTCAGATGACCTCAAGTCATCTATTGGAGTATGATTTATTCATAACATCATGTCTCTTTGCATTAGACGTTAGCAATACATCAGGAATTGTCACATAATATTTCTGATATAACCGAAGGTTCTAACACTGGATTGGTGTCTCCTAAGGAGCCACTTGAATACATTCAAGTCATATATTTACTTCCACTCTTTATACTTCATAATGAAGATATTATACATACAATAAATTGTAATTCTACAGTAGATGAAAATAAATATTAGTTTTCTTCTAATTATGTACATGATGACATAATCTCAACATTAGATCCCGTGTTAAATTATATCTACTTCAGTGACATAATGTTAACTTGTCTATACGAGACGTTTCAAAGTTTGTTTATCAAACATAACTTTGAAAGAATCTCTTACGCTGAAAGTATGAATAAATTCAATTTAAAGGTAAGTGTACCAACTTTTGATATGTGAATTTATTCCATTCATTGTGTTTCAACTACATTGAACACAATTCTTACTTGTATCACTCAACTAGTGACACATCTAAGGTAGAATGAAAATTATTTTGGTATACCAAATTGAAAGATTTTATCCATTGTGTTTTAACTTCATTAAACACAATTCTTTACTTACGTATCTTATCAAGTACGCTTTTAAGATCAGAATGATGTCTCATTCCTTGGATAATACATTACTCATGTCGATGATACTTAATTTAGAACTTGATAGTATTTATATGGTCCTCCCTATACTCTTATCAATTCTGATGTATCATTCAATGACTTATATCCTTGATTGACTTATATGTGAATATACAAACTAAATCAAGATTAACGAACCTCCCACAAAGCTCCAAGAAGAAGGGTCGACTCGGCCATCTTGGAAAAGATTGAACTCAAGTCTTGTTAAATTCGTTTTCCACAAGTATCACGCAAATGTTTGTTATTCAAAATATCATGGCTTTCAAAGAAATATAGGTTCAAAAAAAACAATTTGAAGTTTCAACCATTCATGGATGATTTAAACTGCGTATTTTATAACGTAGCTCACCATCATTACATAAGAGCTCAATTATCTTTCTTGTGCTCAGATTCGCTACTACTATATTTGGCCTCGTGAATCATGATTAAACCATGAGTCAAAACAAAGGTCTAAGACATCATGTATTTAGCCATAATGACATTATAATTTTGATAGCAAATCATTTGAGATATGAGGTTTTATCAAATCTCTCTTTCTATTTCTTAAGTGTTATTAAATATTCTTCTTCGGGTGCCTAATGCTCTGAACCGATGAACTTAATCCTTAACTTCAAACTATAACCCTTTATGCACTCAACTTTACAAGTGGTGTGCAAACTATATACAATATCATACTGGTTATACAGTCCTCAAACTTATGTTTTCATCACACCGGATTTAATAAAGTTCATCTTGTCAGAAACTAATACCAATGACATGCCTTGAAACGTAGATGCACAAATACCAAGATCATCTAATAGCGCTCTCATTTTAGTGTTATAAAAAGATAATCAATCAATTATTTAATACTTATAATACGGTGGCTAAGAGACAATATAACATATTATTTCCGTCATAACATCATCACCTCTCGACGAGATCAAAATTCTGTTCATTCTCTCAATCATATCACAATGCATGTCATAACTTGAACCTAAGTTCATGTAACGTGTCAACATGATTAAGTCAAGTCTTAAATGATTGTGGTATTCAATGTTTGTCTTTTATTAGCATACAACCATTTTCAATGGCTTATGAAGGAAAATGCATTAGCATTTATAACACTATATTACCACAAGTTTATGGATTTCTCCTTAACTTGTTTTATTTCACATAATAAAGTTATGTTTTAATTTGCCCAATTAACGGTGAATAAAATGAAAATTTAGAGTGTCAATCATAAAAGGAAATATGTAATCATAGAGGCAGCTCAAAAAATATTTTAACATATTACAAATAACTTGTAAATATTATACCGTACTTCAAATCTCACAAAATGTACAAGGTATCCAAGATCCGTTGTGGTTGGAATCTAAACGAAAACACTGCATACATTTTAAATCCTAGCACAACGATAGATTAACCAATCAATTGTGTACCACGACACAACTCTTGGGTCACTAACACTTAATAAAAAGGCCAATTCGATTGTATCACCGAGCCCACAACGTTAGTGGAAATCACCGGTTAAGCAACCAATTAAACCAATTTGTTACTTTGGAATGATCATCTGAAAGCCCACAACGTTAGTGGAAATCACTTCAACATGATCCATTGTCATACCTATCACTTATTAATTCAGTACACTTACATCACAAGGCGCCTGTAGCTACGATAAGTTGCACAACTTTAAAAATTGGCTTCGATACGCTTTAAATTTAATGGTGAGATTAATATTATTTGATTATTATTTAACATGGCTAATAGCACATACTCAAAGAATATGCACATCATGAAAATAAAATAAATAATACACATTGAGAGATATAATATATGATCCTAAAATAAATAGACCTATTACAACACTTACAAAGTGTACTACCAACATAAGACTCCCTATTTCAAAGATTTTGCAAAATGCGCATTTTGTATTCTCTTAACTTCTCGGATACTTCCAAGTTCGCCAAATGTCGCCCCGCGAAGTCATCTTCAATACATCCACGTAAGACATTTTTTTTACTAACCCAACTAAGACAGCACGCAAGCTTGTGGGTAAAATAAAATAAAATAAATAAATACGACTCAACTGGTCATTTACAATGAATAAGCGGTTCGCAGACCGTATTTAAATAAAATACAAAACTAGGCCATATCAATATATTTCCTTTCCATTCTCATTACAATATATATATATATATATGAAAGAAATTAAATCACATAGCATGAGTTTATACATATAAATTAAATGAAAATAGAAACAAATAATCATGATCACTATGTATAATACATGTAGTAATTTAATTTTTTCTATTTAGATTTAATTAAATATATTTGTCATATGTCAAATAATTATTACAATAATTATATAGACACATTAATATTAAATATATTTGTTATGTATTTAATAATTATAATAACTCTCTACATACCAACATAATTATTTTCTAAGTAATTACATCAAATATTTTAATATTATATTTATCATGTGTTTTTCATAATTATTACAATAATTATGTGTACTAATATGATTACTTTTAAGTAATTATAGTAAACACATATATTTGCTAGATAAAATGTTACCATGTTTAACTACCTTAAATAAATAAATATTTAAAGGTAATATTCAAAATGGAAAATTTTGAATCAATTAAATATCTCCCAAATCATGAAAGTTCATTACCATAATTTTAATAGGTGATATTTAGTCATAAGAACCGAATTATACAATTACCATAATTTTAAATTTCCAAATATAGAAATTTAAATCGGATATGTGTGCTTTTTGCAAAAACCCTAGCCATGCTCTCAATAGCCTCCAAAACAATCTCACCACCGCAACCAAGAATTCCTAAGTGGTCTGACCGTCCCAAAGGCCACCGGACGCCTCCACGCCTTAAGTGGTTGTCCGCTTTGTTCTATTTTTAGTTTTTACGATTTAATCTAAGCAATTTTTCAAAATCGTTGGCGTAATTTCCAATTAATTAATTCATTAAACTTTCAAAATTGTTGCATATCTAAACAATTCAAGAATTCATGAAACTTTTTGGGTTCTTCTATCAAGAACGCCCGTAATAAATTAGGTTTTCAAAAAATTTAGCTGTTTAAGCTTTTAAAACATAAAACCATCTAATATTCAATAAAATAAATCAAAACCCCTTTTAATCATGAAATAAATTATACTAATGTTAAAAATTGTCATGAACACATGAACAATGACTTTAACATAAAAACAAATATTTACATATATCAAAATACATAATGCCTGAGATCTAAAATATTTAATACATTAAATATTTAATCCAGTTGTTCACGAATAATTAAACAATACATGTTTAACATAATTTAGTCGAAATATATAAACTTAAAGAAGGCTCATTATACCACTAATGGAAGTTATATGAATAACTTGAATAAAATCCAAATAAACATATAAATAGTATCACTTTAAAATATATAAATCAGAACAAAAATTATATATTACAATATATAATTAAATATAAGAACACTTACAATTTCAAGGGAAATGGAAAATACACCCTCAACAACAAATCTTTCACGAAGGCTCCTTTGAATTCCAATCTAGTAGCATCACAAAAATGGCAGTGCTTCTAGTTGGTTGCACATCAGAGAGGTTGAATCCAAAGACTTGACCGCTGTAACACGCTGGCAACGGACGTGGAATAATCGAAGCAAACCATCAAGCTCAGACTTGATGTTTTTTGGCCTCCCCTGCGAGGAGGGCCGAACATATTCTTTGGAGGCTAGCGTTTTTGCTAGTTGCCCCCTAACTATGCTTGTGTTCCGCTTACTCCCCGAATCTCATGACCTCATGCTCGCTCTAGCTTATCTTTTCTGCACGCTTTCATCCCACAAGCTTTTCACATTTAAAAATTTATTGTGCTAAAAACATAAATGACTATTTTATCCCTAACATTTACTCAAAGTGTAGAGGGTACATTTAAATTTTTTTTACAATTACAATAAAACCCCACCACTTACATCCCACCCTACCCCCAATTCCTCCCCCGAATCCCCTTAAACGTTAATTTTTGAACTTTCACCAACCAATTAATTTTTTTTGACACACTCCCACTCCATCTCTATCCCCACCCCTGCCCCCCTAAATCCCACAAACCACCAATTTTTTTGTGAAAGTTCGGGGGAGGAAGGGTAAGGGTAGAAATACACAAAGTAAGAAAAGCTGCATGTATTTAATTGTAAAAGATTTCCAAATGTGCCTCTATACTTTTTAGCCCATATACTTTAGTGTAATGTTAGGGGACAAATAGTCATTTAATTTTTTAGTCGAAAAATGAATTTTAAATGCTTAAAAATGGAATGAGGGCCAAGACAAGATCGCAGTTCGTGGGAAAATGAACACAAACGCATAGTTTAGGGGCAAACGGCTAATTAGTCAGATATAACAGCTTTTGCATGGATCCAGTAATCCGCATAACCCCGATATTAGCATGAGAACTCGACTATAATTTTAATTTCATTATGGCTGAACGCTCCGTTTTTATAATCACATTCACTAAACTAGTAAATGAATTATTACAACAATTGTCGCAATGGGCATAATAAATGAAATCAATAACTATTGATTTCCAACATGATTGACTCCATGATTACTTGAGTACGTTTGTTGTAAACTCTGAAGGCTCTACTATTTCTGGAGTATACCAAAAAAAATCCCTTCATCACCCTTGATATTAAATTTATGTCTTTGCTTTCTATCAACCAGGATGTAACAGATAATACCAAAAATATGAAAATATTACACATTGGGCTTTCTCCTCCTCCATATTTCATATGTTGTATGCTTTTGTACCGGGTCTAAAGCGTGATCTCGCGGCGAATACGACATGCTATGCTTAATAGCTTCTCGCCTCAACTTCATTGTGTAGCTTTCTCTTGCATGCAAATGACACGGTTTCATTTTCTAAAGTGTCTTATTTTTTCTTTCAACAATGTCATTCTGGTGTGGAGTGATAGACGCTGAATACTCATGTTTGATGCCTTCTTCACTACAGAACTCATGGAATCTTAAGTTATCAAATTCTTTTCCATGATCACCTGACAGATGAGTGCTGGACTCCTCTCTCTCTCTCTGAACCTGAATGGCCAATTGTTTGAACACTTCAAATGTATCTGACTTTTCTCTGATGAATTCTATCCATGCCTTCTTCTTGAGTTCTACTGTGCAAGGCTTTTTGTGGAGTCCAAAATTTGCAATTATCAGATGATCTGTTTCCCTCCATAATGAGTTGATCACTGGAATTATTCACACAGAAAGCTTTTTTGCTAAAGGAAACCTTCATTCCATTATCACAACATTGACTTATACTGATGAGATTTGTTGTGAGCCCTTCAACCAACAACACTTCTTCCGACTCTGATAATCCTTTAACATTTAAGGATCCTTTTCCAATGATCTTACCCTTTTCTCCTCCACCAAAAGTAACATAATATCCCCTGATTATCTCAACTTTAGACAAATATGACTTGTTTCTAGTCATGTGTCTTGAGCAACCACTGTCAAAGTACCATAATGTCCATGCCGTTGCTTTTAATGAAGTAAATACTATGTGGCTTACCACAGAGCTCTTCTTCACCCACTCTACCTTGGGTTGATAGTATTTGCTCCGTCCTTTGCCATAGATTTTGTATCAATACGGAGCTATATGTCCCCTTTTTCCACAGTAGTAGCACATCCAATTGTACTTTCTTTCGGAGTTAAGATTAGGTTTTGTTCCAGTAGCTACCCATATTCTTCTTAGTAACATCATTCTTTTCGTTCTACTCTCTCCGGAGAACCCAATGCCAGTGTTATCCGCACTTCTCTTTCCTTGCAAGAGGATCTCATCCAGTACAGCTGTGTTAGAGTTCATCATTTTGATCGCTTTGATCATTCCCAGAATTTTTTCTTCAAGACTGCAAATTTCCACTCTTTGTTCTTCAACACGCTTCATCAGCTCCTGATTCTTCTGTACAAGAATACCACGTTATGTCTCTCCTGAAGTGTATGCTTGGGTGAGTTTGGACCATTTCATGAACAACATCTGATAGTTAGCATCAACTCCTCCTCTGTAAGATCTTCTTCATCATCACTGATATTGTCAATCCTATGATCAAAGACAGTTGCATTGACCGTATCCTCTTTGGAATTCCTAGCAGTGAAAGCTACAAAGTCGTTGACTTTGTTATCACTCCCTTCCTCTTCATCTGATTCATCATCAGATAGGATAGTGTAGTAGCTTTTCTATTGCTTCTTGATATAATTGGGACATTCCACCTGTATGTGTCCAAAACCTTCACATTATCTGCACTATATTCCTTTTCCCTGGTTTTGTTGTTTAAAACCATTGCTTGATCCTCCAAAGTTTGAGTTTTTCAATCTCTTGTCAATCCGTTTGTCATTAACTCCCGGACTGTTCCCACCGGAACCAGAATAAGGTTTCTTATTGAAATGCTTTAGAGTCTTGTTAAAAAAATTTGCAAGGAAGATCTTCTTCCCCTTTGTCTTCACAGTTGGCCTGTAAGGTTATTCCTTTCTTCTTACTTGAATCAGAAGACTAAAAAATCATCTCAAAAGTGGTGAGATTCCTTATTAATTCATCAAACCTCATGGTAGTTAAATTCTGAACTTCCTCAATAGTTGTGACCTTGTGAGCAAATCTTTTGGGAAGAGTTCTCAACACCTTCCTGACTAATTTCTCATTACTTCTCCTTTCTCCTAGAGCGAAGGACGCATTGGCTATATCTTTGATCTTGGAGTTGTATGTGGCAATTGTCTCATCTTCCTCCATTCTTAGAGTTTCCCATCTTGTTGTCAACTGTTGGAGTCTTGACATTCTCACTTTCTGAGTTTCTTCATATGCTATCTCCAGAATCTCCCACGCTTCTTTAGCCACAGTACATGAGCTAATCAATTTAAACACCTCGACATCAACTGCACAGAATATGACATTAAGAGCCTTACTGTTTACCAGAAATAGTTCTGCTTCAGCTGCTGTCCAATCAGTCTTCTCTTTAACAGCAACAACTCCAATATTGTTTTGGGTAGGGGTTGTCCATCCAATAAGTATAGCTTTTTAGTTCTCGTGTCGACTGACCTCAAGAAAGCAGTCATCTTGACTTTCCAGTAGGGATAATTTGTCCCATCAAACAGTGGAGGAAGAGTAATTGAAGTTCCCTCTTTGACTACTTCCATTTGTTTACCTTGATCTCACTCTTTATATCAAGTGCCCGCTCTTATACCAATTGAAAAGGTAAACTACTCTCCAAACAACCAGTTGTGAAACCAACAATCAATAATAGTGATGACGACAATATGAATAAAATACTCAAAATAGTAAAGTAAAGAACACATAGTGTGGTAACCTAGTTCGGTGTCAATGTAGCACCTAGGTCTGGGGAGCAGCTTGCCCAGTGAAGGTTTCCACTATAACAATGAAGATATTACAAGTAAGGTCTTATACGAATACTCCATATTCTATATCGCCCTACTCTACTCCAAATAAGCTTCTAAGAATAGGCTCCCCTTATCTTCTACCCTTCACGTCAACACTCTCCCAGTGTTCGACTTACAATAATCAAATTGATTTCAAGCTCTCAATGATTGTTATAACATAGTGTCATAAGCAATCGTACATTACTTAAAAGATTAGAGAATTCTTCTAAAATAAATAGCCTACACAAAACTCTTGATACTCGCTCACCAAACACAAAAACACTCTATATGAAATATAAAATATGAGGCGCAACTTCAAGGCTTGTGTTTGAGCTCCTTATATAGTGTAGGACACATAAGGCTTCGGTCTTCAATAAGTAAAGTCTTTGATATGGGATCAAAAACCTTTCCTTAATACATTGAGTCCCAACCGACTCCATCACTTGCCAAATCTCAACAACTTGATCTTCAAGAAATATCTTTTAAATAAACTGAGATCTTTACCAAATCACAAAGTTTCCTTATCTGTGCAAATCTTCGAATCGAACCGTGACAAACTGAAAGCACAATCTCTTCTCGATTACCATCAATCTTTGTGAATAAATATCTCTTCAAGCAAGTGACACATCTCGAAGTCACACTGTTTTAACACTTGGCCGAAAGCATAATATCGAGTACCCTTTATGTTGTCACAGACCAAATGTTATAACAGCGGTACTCGTTGTAGAAAAACTTTATCAGCGTCTCGCGCTCACAAATTGTAATGTATCCCTTACCGTATTTCGAAACCGTATAATCCCTTCATGATATTAACAAAATTCAAATGAGATATCCTCCAGGTCAAGGCTGGCGGGGATATCTTGGTTTCATCGAAATGTTAGGGTGCTGAATTACTCACCTTGCGCTGCGGATGATCTTATGCTTTCTCTTATATGGGGATATAGCATCTGTTACATTGTCCTCTCGTGACATGTCTTGAGACTTTCGAAGAGTGTTCGGGCTGTCATTCAATCCGACTAAGTCTTCAAATTTTCTAGTTGGAGTCGAGGATGACGAGGAAAAGAAATATCTTAGAGCAGGGTGGGCTTTCTGTTTTCGATGCGCTATTTAGGAATCCCGCTTTGGCTAACCGATGTCGGTCAAAGTCTTTCTTATATTTTAGCTAATTTATGTTGACGTAAATTATTTTAATTAACAATTTCATTTTTCGATTCAAAACTTAAAACTACATTATGAAGGCATGCATAACATGGACATTCATGCATGCATGTGTGTCATGAAGGCATGCGGCATCAAATGGACAAACAATCAATCATATCTATATGTTTCAATGAACAAACAGTATGATTTCTTATGTTTTCAAGGTTTTTTTCACTTTGCTTTCTCCTATCAAGTACTCCATTTAACATATTGTTTTCCATTTTTTGTTCTTTTAATGTTCTCTTATGCCTGTATTGAGACTGTTTAATAAAAGAGTGATAAAAAAGAGCAATATATGTTGATGGTTTGATGAATATCCAAACGTTGGAATGTCTTCAGGCGTCAACAGTCAACACATTGCCTACAAAGAAATGTAATTATCTCTTGATGGTCTCAATTCTCAAGTGAAGTTTATTCTAATCTTAACCCATGTGATGCATTTTCACCCTTTCAAATAATTCAGTAAAATGTATTATGTATATGTACCTCTTGGTCTTCCCTTTTCGATGATCAAATGTTATCAATGAACAACGAAAACATCGATTAAAAATGAATACGTAGTAGTTTTTCTGCATCATAGTTTAAGCCATTCTTATTGTAGATCATAATTCTTTAAACATCGTTCAATTACTTGGTCAAAATATGTTGCTTGTTCCCAAATTCATGTCACCCTAATTCATATTTCTTGGTCAACCCAAGTGTCAGTTCTTAGACACGAAGAACACAACACAAATCATACATGCAGCCAGATGACAAGAATTTGCTAATTCAAGAATTCTATCACACTAGAAACATACCAGAGGATTTACATATTTTGTTAGATGTAATCAAGAGCAAGATTATATCCTGGCCCCAGGATAGAATGTTTCAGATCTATAAATAGGGTCAGAATCAGACAAACACTCATGCAAAATTTAGTGATTACTAGAGTTAGTTTATTGTTTTGAGTTGATTGATTGTATTGATTCAAGTTGGGGTTCTAGGCAATGAAGAACACAACACAAATCATATACGGTTAAGGCTGACGTTAATGGAATTCAAGAATTCTATCAAGACTAAGAAACATAGTTTGAGTAGGATTGGACATATTCATAGATGGTAATTGCCGCTAAGATTGTGATTTCATTCCTAAGAGTGATTAGAACAAGTTTAGCCTAAATAGGGTTGCAAATCGGACAAACACTCATGCAAATCGATATATTAGACATTGTAGCTTACTTATTGTTTTGAGTTGATTTATCATCAAACTATTCTAAAGAGTGTAAAATGTGATTCCGAACCTCAAATATATCACGATCTTGCATGCAATTCAATGTCAAATTAATCAATTAGGATTCATCATAGTTACCATTATATTCAAATTGGAAATTATGGTTTTGGTGACATCAAATTGGGATTTCGAATAAGCTTGGAATAATTAAACTACTAATTAGAATCGCTTCTAGGACCTTAAAAATAACATCAAGATGATTTGTCCGGATATCCACAAAGAAACAAAGCACAGCCTTTTATAATTGGATATTTATGCTATGTTTGCACCGAAGTTCAATATTTCATGATCGCTATTACACTTGAGACATCTTTAGGGATGAGAAAACCAAAGCTTTAATTGAAAAGAAAAAATCTGACCTCAGTCCCATCAATACTCTGCACATTCTTCCACGGGTAGATAAAAGAATTTGTTTAAATTAAACCAATAAACTATAATAACTGAATATAGTTACATCTTATCTGCAAATGTGATCAACTAATAATTGTTGATCATGTTATTACAGTGCCAAAATTTTAAGTTATTATGAAAAGAGTCGAATGCATTAAACCACATTACTCAACACCAATAAGATTGAGGAGGATAGACTAGCAAGAATTGGGAGTCAACGGTTCAAGGAGCTCTTATCATCGTGAAATCTCCAGCCATGTACTTTCAGCCATCATTTTCGCTCGATTCTGTGTTTGCCTTTCAACGGCAACCATATAGAAGCCCGATTTGAGCCAATATTAGAATAAAGAGCTAAGAAAATCAAGAAACATATAGCCCGAAAGTAAATTTATGAATTGAAGTATACTCGGCTACTTCAAATTGAAAATAAGACATGGTTCATTAATTTTGTTCACAACTGATAAAATTAGACCTGTATCTATTCATTATTTACATTGTTCGAGAATAATATTGTAAATAGATGTAAAATTACCATTGGAAGTCTCAACACAATGGTTTGTACATTGTAGTAGGGCAAAATACTAATGTTGGTAAGGTTAAACAAATGCAGAAGGCATTGATCATCTATACATGTAAGCACTGCAAGATCACATGGTACCAATGTTTTCTTAACCATTTAACTCCTTCAAGACACGAATTAATTGGTACATATAAAGATGACATGATTGCCAAAAGATTATTGCTTCACGGTTCAAGTATGACAAGGACCAAACATTATTATTATAGTTTCTCCATTCACTTTTGTTGGTAATAATTAATATCTGAGACCAATTTAATCTCAAGTTACAGTTATTCGAAAAATATCAACTTACAATCATTCATACCTATTCGTCAAGTATGAGCATGTAAAGGTAATCTTATCGCCCATGAATTGTAAAGACATACAATTAAGTTGTACGTCTCATTAAGACACTTCAAGTGCCTTATAGTTAATCAAAATTACCGTAATCATCAAAGTGTCAAGTGTTCATTTAATTCACCATTATGGTGAAACCGCCACATGGGCTAATGGCTGGTCAAGTAGCCATGCACAAATTAATGTCATACTCACATAAAGGCTAACGCTCAAAACTAGTGAAACTAAGGTGAAGTTTACCTTCTAACATTTACCCCATGTCTAGAATTTTGGGGTTTTTTTGTACCATCTTTTGATACTAGAAAGAGGTGAATGGTCAGTGGGTGGGGGTTCAATAATTAGGAAAGGTGTGTTTCAGAGCTTGTCTTATTCTTGTGTTTCTTATTTTCTGGAAGAACCAACTCGTGATTTATGTTACCAATGAATTGTTGTATCCAAAAAGTTTTGCCGCTTTCCCAACTCACGTCAGTTATTGGATATTGTAAATGGTGGTGTAGTAAGTCCTGCTTCAAATACGACAGGGTTCAGGCAACTCAGAGTCCGCTAATAGTTTGAACCATGATTTGAATACGGATAAGGAATACATCAAAAGCTCAGATACATTCCTTGTTATTCAAAAAACTGCTTTAAAGCTGGAAAATCCAAACCCCATTGTCAGCCTCCTCACACTCAAACTCCCAATAATCCACATTCGTATTCAGAAAATAAATCTGGAAACACTATGTATAGTTCATATATTTTTCTTTCTATGGTAAGCTGGTAAGATGCACATTCAACCAAAGAGATACAGTATCAACTATATTTCCGAATTGAGACTATTAATCTCTTGAAGCAAATGCATTGACTAGTTTCTCATCGAAGACTAAACTAGCAGGTTCAGCACATATTTCAGGACCCACTTTTCTTAATATAAAATTATGATTGAAATAAAAATCGAATCTTCAACATTAGGGCAACAAATTTTTGGAATTACAATCAGTAATGTCAGATAACATATTCAATGACGCAGAAACATGTAAAATTAAAATAAAATTAGTGGGGACGAGAAAATACCAACTGCACTACCAATAGCAACGAGCCAAAGTAGTCTTGAAGACCATTTATCACCAACTCTACCTCGATTTTCAAAATTCATGTTCTTCGACTGCCAATAACGAAACAACACACAAATTAGAAAAAAGAAAATGAAAATATAAAGGATCTAATAGAACAGAGATGTCAAGTCATTAAGAAATCATAATATTAATTGTTATGTTGCAATACGAGCATAATAAGGCTAATAGAGAGAAAAAATGTAGCTTCGTAGCCATGCACTATGGAAAACCAATTCCGCTCTATTCTATTTCAGCTCAAAGAAAGGAGAAGGTAAGAGAAACATTTTCACTTGTTTCCTAGAAAGTTCCGATAAAATGTAAGTTGACCCCAAAATTTTTAATTATACTTGTGCAGTCTCGATATTTTTTTGCTCAACATGGTTACAGTTGGAATTAACACTCTTTTTCTAAATGCACACAGACGGTTCAAGGTTCATCGATTTCGACTCAGTTCAGTTTGGTCGGTTAGGCAATAATTTGGTTCTCCAACTTAAGATTATGTTACTGCCATAACTCCTATGGTTACAAGCGCAATTGGTGTCCCCCCGTCCCCAATTTGGTGTGCTTGTTAATCGATAAACCCAAACAAACTTGTGAATGCGAGAGGAAGATTTCCGGTGTTTAACAATCTTATTACTTTCCTCAACTTCAAACACTAAAATTCAGGATGTCCTCCAAACAAATCTCTGCTATAGAGGGTGAGCAAGGTCTAGAGATTATAAGACATCAACAGAAGAGATGCCCCACATAGAGGTGAAATGAGACTGTCGTATTCATCTAGCCAACCACATTTAGTTGGATAAGACTAGTTTGGTTTGATTTGGAACAAGCAAACCAAATACCTCCAAATACCCAATTGAGCAAGTAAATCACTCAAATACTAACCCCAAATATGAAAAAAAAAACATCAAACCCCTTTCCTTTGAAGAATCTCCAGCCTAAGTAGGGTAAAGGGGGCCAGAAGGATAGTACGCAACATTATAATTGTGATAACAAGGAGGCATTCCGAATTGACAGTGCAAACACTATCTAATACTTCAAAATAGATAAAAAGTGTAAGTAGTGTATAACCATTTTGATTTATTCCAAATCTTGTCGTCCTCACAATGCACCACACAAGCAATGTCATTGCATTTCTTATAGCCACCAGACAAAAGATAAGCTAAATAAGTGATTTTTATTCTCCAAATTCACATGACTCCATTTGTGATGCAACATGGTTCTTTCAATTCAGTGAAAACTACATCATAAACAATATAATTGATTCAAATCGAAGTTGTATCAATTAAGTCGATAATTTTTTTAATTTTGAGCATTAAAAATCGAATCTTGTTTAGATGGAGCGGTGGTTAAGAATTAACCACTTCAATACTATCAAATATAAATGTACCACCAAATTGTATCTGAATTTAGTTTGATTTAGTAATTTAAAAATATATTTGAAAATAACAAAACTACAAACATGACTTCAATATTCAAGAATCTAAAAACCCCACATCATATTCCTTAAGACTTCTAAAAAAAATTAAAAATCAGCACTTGTCATTACAATCAATAGTAATTACAAGGACTCGTCCCTAAATTCTCAATATGATTAATATTCCTGGCTACCAGATCATATTCCTTGCACTGACGTAGTAAAGAACAAATATTATATAAATGAAGCGTAATATAATTTTTGAATAATAATGAGAGGTTTTCCATCCCACAAAAAATTATCCATTTTTTTTATAGTTATAACTTTCAAACTTTTGGCTTTAAATATAATATTTTTATGTAAATATATCAACGGAAAGAAGTTTGAAATGTAGTTTTTATTGTTTTCATCAATTATTATACAATACAAATAAAAATATCTACGACAGTTTCTCAAGATATTAACAAAATGTCAAAAGTAAACAAATCTTTGTGGGATGGAGGCGTCAAATTTATTTTTAAACATAGAGTTATTATAAGTAAATATATATATATACCTTAAAAAATGAAAATATGTAAAATACAAGAAAAGTCAATAAATTAAGCAATAAGAAGATTAAAGCTTAATATTGTTTAAGAAAACAATAATTATGGAACAAATTTTATCACAATAATAATGAAAATGAGCACAATCAAAACAAGTTTATCTGGAAAAACTAGAGTTTGAAAGTTAAAAACTCCAAATATCAAAATAGACACAAGAGCAAAGCGTCAATCGATAAATTAATAATCATTTCAAGTAAGTGGCCAAAAACCCGAATACCTGGACCATAGCTTTGTTACTTGTTTGTTTCTTTTTTATTTTATTTTTATTGAAACGAGTAATTAATATTCATTCAAGGAACCCATAATTACTACAAACATGAATCTGGTCAGTTAACATTTTACAATTCATTTCAACATATTTTCTCCAAAAAAGATAACTAATCAGATAGAAAATCCGAGACAATCACATATCTACTGTTAAAAATTATATCAATGTTTATTAAACATGTTTTAATTTCCTGCTAAAATGTAATTACTCTAGCAATATTACTACCAGAAAGATATATTCACCTCGGTGAATAAACTAAAGAAAACTATGTATTTAAATCAAAAAAATGTTATATTAGCAAAATCTAATACTTTGCATTTAAGTCGAACATAAAAAATAAAGATTGAAGTGAAGAAAACCCACAATAAACGTACACCCTCCCTAAAAGAGGTTGTTCTCACGGAGTAAGTATTTTTTGCAATCAGCAGGTGACTTAAGTGAGGCCTTGAAATTGTTTTTCCTTAATCCCCGATAATTATTCTGGTTTGCTGTCAGGTGTTACTTTTGGTGTTAATTTGATACTTTCACACTTTTGGGACTAAACTATTTACCCCTGTCCCTTCTAGAGAATTAATATTTATATTTAAAATTCAAGATTATCTTTCTCCCTACTCTCAGCTCCCCCAACCTCATCTCATCGCTCTCCCCTATCCTAAATCATCACGACTGGCGGGAAGTGGCTGCGATTTTGAGGGGGCAAGCAGCAAAGAGGGCGGGGAAGTGGAGGTGAAAGGACAATGCAAGAAATGGCTAGCTTAAATTTATTTGCATAATCCGATGTAGACGGCGCAAAAGAACATTATGCGCTATGAATTAAAATGTTGGTCAAATGGATGCTATTTTCCCAATTTCCGTAGGCTGGTGGCAAAGGGTGGGTTATTCCTAAAGTCACTTTCTTATCACGATTGACATTATCGAATTTAGATCCTATCGGACCGGTCAAGCAAATATCCGCTGCTCACTTATTGACACAGTTCGATCATCACTGGGAGCGTAAAACTCACAACATTACATACAATGTTTTATGGGATGGATATGCTAACCTATCGAAGCCCATAAATTATAGTTTCCATCTTTCACTCGGTTCCAAAATTCCTAAAATCAATTTTTCACATAATCGAAACCTATAAATTATGAGGAATAAACTATTTGATGAAGCATGAAGTTTCAAAATTGTGAAGAACTTTGTTATAAGTTTAAGAACAATAACAAGGTAAAATCAAGATTATACTCTCGTTTTTCTACTTCTTATACTTTGATTATGGAATTCGAATATGTTTTTTGGTTAAATGTAAAATTGCATGTTTAAAATTTTCAAAAAATTGTATTAACGGATTGATTCCTACATTGTTCGAATTTTTGTATGATTGAATGTACTAATGGTGTTGGCAAAATTGAACAAGTGTTAAATTTTGATTAATTAGTAGAAAACGATTGAATTGAAGCTAAACTCTATATGAAATATATTTGTTCAATTATATATTTAAAATTCAACATACAAAATATAAAACTACCAAAATAGAATCATGTAAAATTAGACTATATTAGCAAATAAGTCATAATTATTTTAAGAAATGGCTAATCAAAATCAACCATGACACTATTATCAAATGCTATTTATCATAATATTTGATTAAACTAAATTTAGTATTAATGAAAAGTATGTTAGGAAATATAGAGAGACATTCTAACATAACTTATCTAGCCAACCGATGCATCATTTAAAGCTTAAGTTCATATATATGTTCGATCAGATGACAATGTGCATATATTAGATAATACTGGATATTATCAGCGTATTTAATTTAATTTTACTAGGATCCACATAATCAATATATTAAGTTATAAATGTTCGGTTACCATTTAATAATATATGACTTTTGTCAATCGAAATGCAAGAGGGTCATTATCCAAATCAAGCTTATAACGCGACGAGATAAACTTCAAGAAATAAATGTATGGAAATAACGGGGATGATTCCAACAAATCCCACGCTGACGGGACAACGAGGAGATAATGGCTCTGAACCTTCTCCACTCTTCGCCATGCGAATCGAGTGCCTTCTAACCCCTTCCCATTTATATCCTATGATTTTAAATGCTCCAACACCCTCTATATAACCAGCCATAGATGAACTCTTGGTCAGTTCACTTCGTAAAAGACAAAGTTCTCTCTCTCTCCCTCTCTTTTATTTTAGCTCCATCATATGGAAAATTCCCTTCGATTTTTAATATTTTTAAGGAGTTATAGTGCAAACCTTGAGAAACCTATTCTGTTTCTGCTGTGTATTTACCTAGATGACTTTATTTGGATGCTTGTGAGGTATTCATCAAATTATTTCCGCCGTAATTGCTTTTATTCCCCCAAGAACGGTACATATATTTTTGTCTCTTTAATTATTGTTTATAGAAACTCTGCAAGTTATTAATGTGATTCTGATTCAGTATTATTAGAATATTATTCATACGATGTTACCAACAATGGTCTCGTGAGCTCAGTTACTAGATTGTATTTATGTATCATGATGCATAAATTCCATAATTTGGATTATATACTATATTTTCCTTCAGGTTAATCTTTAACTTCGCTTATGCATGAATCTTCTCATGATTTTTTCAACTAACTCCAAATCATGTGTCGGATAATTCTTCTCATGATTTTTCAACTATCACTAATGATAGGCTACTACCTTACCTACGCTGCATTAGTAATATCCCAACCCTCAATGCTGGGCATCATTACACACGACATAGCCATCCCGTCTCGACGGAAATAGTCAACACCGGAGTTGTAGCCGCTTTCAACTCATTAAAGCAATCGCTCACAATCCTCACTCCAAACAAATGGAACTCCCTTCCTAGTCAACTTGGTCATCGGTGAATAATCGAGAAGTCTCAGATAAATCGATATCCCGCTAGACCCGTAAAACTTCTTATTCAAGAACACTTCATGTGGTCGCTCCCAATTCATTACAGCTTCAAATTTTTAGGATCCACACTTGCATTCTCTCCCGAAATCACACGCCCAAAAACTACACCTTCTCTAATCTCGTAATTCACTTAGAAAATTTTGCATACAACTCGTTTCTCCTCAAAGTCTCCAGCACAATTCTCAAGTGCTCTTCATGCTCTCGCTCACTGCTAGAATATATCAAAATGTCATCAATAAAGACCACCAGAAATTTATCTAGGTAAGAGAGGAATACCCGATTCATAAGATCCATAAATGCGTTAAAGTTGAATTCAACTTAACGATCACCAAAAACTCTAGAAAATTCATATCTTGTTCTAAATGCCGATTGATACATCATCCTCCTTAATCCCTCGCCAACCGATGATAAAATCGGCTCAAGTCAATCTTAGAAAATGCACGGGCATCCTCAATCGATCAAAATGTATCATCGCCTTAGGCAACGGATATCGTATCTAATTGTTACCTGTTCAACCGCCTATAATCAATACACAACCAGTAGATCCATCCTTCTTCTTGACAAACAATACAGAGCAATTCCCAAGGTGAACTATCGATGAAAAAATACGGATATATGAAAGTATAAATACAAATCCATAATTCCGGTGGATCTTAAAGGCATACTTCATTATTAAACAAAAACAGAGATGAAATGTATGAATAAACAGAGCACTTACATTGCAGCGGAGTAAATTCCACTAAGTTCCACGCGCTTCAAATTCACAACGTGAATTTGACTTCCCTTCAGCTCCTTGTTGCAATATCAACGTATAGATAAGTTTCTAGTCAGTCCACACGGCGAGCAGTCAATCAAGCAACCGATTTTAAGTAGTAAACAAGGTCAACAAAACTAAAACCCAAAATTTTTGGGAGAATTTAGGCCAAGTGGGGGTTATTACTTTAGGTTTTTTATGAAAATTATTTCTAAATTTCATCACATGAAAAACTCCTAAAGTTTGCTTATATGTACAGTCAAACAAACCCGATAAGCTGAACTCCATAAGATAGTTTCGACTCGTTAACTCTATTAGTTCAAGTAATAATTAATGAGTTGCTAATGAGTTGAACTATTTAATTAGCTTAATTAAATAGTAATGAGTCAATATCAATAATCTTTCAAGTTATTGATAAATACTAATTACTCGAACCAATTAAATAACTATTTAATTGATTCTATTTGTTCAATCGATATTCTACATAAATGTAGACCCTTGTAATCGAACATTTCTCAATTATACAGCCTTTTAATTTCATACATGAAATATAACTCAACCACCGTATGTGTGTGACCTTCTAGGCTCGTATAATAGTAGTTGTATAATAATAATAATTGACCAATTACTATTATTATAACGATTAACGAAGAAGATCTAGCACCGCTCATAACCCCTTAAATCCTATCATGAACCTACACTAGTAATATACAATTACTAAGTTGAACACTAAGTTCTCGATAATCATTTAACCTTAACTGGGTAAACGAATCGATACACAATCGTCGCACCCGCATAATAAATGGAAATTCAATTCTCATTGATTTCCAACACTCCCCACTCTGCCATCGACGACATCTTACAATTCCTTTATCACGACTTCTAGTCGTAGGCTAACTATAAGAAGGTGTCTGAAACCCACAACTTTCTTTTACTCGAAAAGGAACTCACGATAAGCATTTATGGCGCCCCATAAACCAATCAAGCATCAATCAAGCATGAGTTCGAGATCTTCCTTTCAGATATTGGCGCGGACGGACAAATCCCTCCCAATATATCAACATCTATCGCTAAGACTAATCGCTACGACCCAACATACGCCGTTATAATCCCCCGCTTAAGCGCGTACGCTTGGTCATAGTCAAAGTACGAAAGCCAGATAACACGTATAGTCATATATCGTAGGTCTAAGAATTCCATTTAACTTAAAATTCTAAACAAATGTCATAGGACACATATACATATTCTATGAATTGGCTGTCATACTCAGCCTCCCGCCTGCATCGGCAAATTTCAACATCTAGTCCTCAGCTAACGTGATCAATCTTGATCACTAATCAAAACACCATGTTAGTCATAAGGGATACTTGCCGCTCTAACTATCAAAGATCTCACCAAGGCCTTTGGCTATCCCATGCTTTCTAGGTCAAGAGGCGTAATTAACAGTCATGTTACCTCTCTAGAAACATGGGGACTAACCTAGATTTAACCTTTCACTCATCGAGATAATTGCTGATGTATATTATATGTAAATTTAAACATATAGACATAGCAAACAAATATATTAAAATATGCTAAGCAATAATATTCAAATATTTGTTCACATAAACACAATAGATACATATCGACTCCCACTTAACCTAACACCACGCGACATCCTGCCTAAGACCTATGTTCATGCATGCCTATCATGATTTGCCTCGACTTAGTGGTTTAGTAGCAATGACTGAATCGTTTACTTTACATACTTTGACATCACTTCTATAAAGCATATCTCTAATCACGTGTGATACTTTCAGCATTGCTTCGATTTGTGGATGCTGCCGTTCCTCAGCTTCGAGCTATCGGGCTCTAGTATCGTCACAAAACAACTCCAACGGGGTCCTCAATGCTAGGTACTCACCAAGTTCGTCACGAATTTCTTTATCCAACATGCTTTTTAGCGCTTCAGACGCCGCGATGTACTTAGATTGTAGAATCGGCAACAAGATTGCTTGAACTCTCCAAGATACCGCTCTACCGCTGGCATAAAATATACCTGCATCGGGAACGATAGTCATCTCTCGCTGGCTGAAAACCGGGCGCCGGTGTACCCTCGCCATCAAGTAACTCTTCATCTCCACCATATACCAAGAAAACATCTTTAGTTCTTCTCAGATACTTCAAGATGCACTTCACCGCAATCCAAAGGGCTTTCACCGATTAGCTTCAGATTCATCGGTTACACTTAGTACATAAAGGTTACATCAGTTCAGTGCACAACATGGCATACATGATGGATCCTATAGCCAAGCCAGAAGGTACCTTCATTCGTTTACCTAAAGACTGTCAGATACCTGGCCTCACGAAGTCAACTCCATGTCTCATTTCGGGGAGATTACTCCTTTCTCGAATTACTCATGTTGAACCTTGCAAGACCATATTCACATAAGTATCACGACAAAAGTCCAATCACCTCCCGGCTCGATCTCGGTGGTTCTTTATTCCAAGTATATATCAGAGCTTCTCGCCTAAGTCCTTCATTGAGAAACATTTGCACGTACCCAATCCTTGATCAATTTAGTAACTCTACGCTCGTTTTTCACGATAAGTACGCTGATCACATATGCTGGGCGAACGATACATAACTCCCACTTACCTTCTTGTATACACAAGATTCTTTTTCTTCTGCTCGATGAAACCAAACTCTTTGATTGATTCATCAAACATAGACTCCAACCGGCAGATGCCCGCTTTTAAGACCATATATAAATGGACTCGTAACTTCAGATACCTTCTTAGGTCCCCTCTCTTGTGACACGTGAAAAGCCCGGAGGTCATCATGTACACATCTTCCTCTAAATTTCCATTCAGAAAGCGGTCTTTACATCCATTTGCCATATTTCATAGTCATGAATGCAAAGAATAGCTAAGATTATCCGACGATTTAAGATACCTAATCGGGCGAGTAAAGCTGGCCATACCAATTCGTGAACTCGCTTGAAACCTTTCACAAGCTCAGCTTTGAAAAGATCAACGCTCTCTTTTATCATGTTTCTTCTTAAATACCCATTTACATTCAATAGGCGAGCCCCATTTGTAATCCAACAAAGGACCAAACCTCGCTTTGGTACATGTAATCCATCTCGTATCGCATGGCTATTTGCCATTTGTCGAAGATCCTCATATTCATTGCTTCTTTGTAAGAAGTGGGCCTGGCTACTTTCAATGATGAAAGCTTCACCATACAAATATTCGTTCGTGGCGATCCCCTGATCTCCTATGAGCCGGGGTTCTTCTCCACAGCTTCGTGATCAAGAACTGGCTCCTATGAAAGAAGGTTTCAATTCTTGTAGCGTGGTCGATGCCTCGCATTAGATGCATCGATGACTTCATCACTGAGCTTCATCAAGATGAACACCATTACTTCTAGTCCTTCGACAAATATTCCTTTTCGCGCATCATTCTGCTCTCATGAATGAAGATTTTATTCTCCTCGTCAGAAGTAGTAACCAACTGCTTTCCCTTTGGATATCCTATGAAATAGCATTTATAGATTTTGGGGCGCAAGTTTATCTTTGTCAATCTCTTAACATAAGCTTCTACAGCCCCAAATCTTTTAGAAAACCCAACTGGGAATCTTCCCAAACCAATACGCCTGTTGGGAGTTTTATCTCAATACTCGTTGGACATCTCGCTTAAGGTGTTGCCGGGCTTAGAAGTGCATATCCCTTTAAATTAATCGTAGATCAGATAGGTCATCATAGATCGAATCCATGTCAAGAAGGCCTGATTTTTCGATAAGCCATTACGCTGCGGGCAGCAATACGTAACTGAACGAAGTACTGAT